>BMAU01000509.1:0-32736 GCA_019973935.1 Trichonephila clavipes | reverse complement strand
CTAGATCAGTACTCCATGAAGAACTTAGTGTTGAACCCATCCACACTCTAATAGCGAATTTGTCATCAAATTTTTATGCATCAATTCCGTACCATAGCAACCCCACACAATAAATACGCAGAATTCTTTCCGAAACCTCCCCCATCTACTCATCATATGCCTTAAAGAGCGGCGAACATTGTACCTTCGTTTTAAATTGAAATCAATACTGGATTTTCACTTGTTTCTACTACCGGAATCAACAACTAAACAACAAAATTTTCCCTCTTGGAACTTCGAAACGCTTCTCCGAAACGTTTCACCCCCCATCCAGTTCAAGAAAAAACTACGAAACGCGGAGCGTTTCTACCCCCCAACCAGTTCCTGTCTGAAAAGGTCGGTTCGCCGATCGAGGTATTCATTTTTTCTCACTTCTCTTAGGTTTTACTTCAGAACTAAAGTACAAGCTTGGTTTCCGCCAGGCTGGATCTATGGACAGATATATATTCCAGACCTTAGAAAATTGTTTTAACAATATTATATTACAATAAGAAAATTATTTAAATTCAATATTTTGGCAAAAAAGTAACTTAGAATTACCTTTTTTCAAAACATTGTCCTTTTATGAAAAATGCTTCTATAATAACGATATTTTGCTTATATATAGCTAAGACTTCTTCTTCAGAGAGACCGAACGATGGCTTTTGAAAAATTTACATTATTTTGAGAGTTACTACCAATTGAAATAATTATCAGTGTTTTCCCGTGAAAATTTCTCCACTCTGATGTAATAAAGGGGACGGATAAATCCACCTGTAATTAGTATATTTCAAAAATCCTAGTTCAGGTTCTGTACAGACGTCTGAGCTATATAAAGTAAAATATGTATTATTATTACAGAAGCATTTTCCATAAAAGAAGAAAATATGTTTGGAAAATAATTAATTCTACATTCATTTTTTGCCAAAGTATTGCAATTAAAGCATTTTTTATTGTAATAATATTCTTAAGACAATTTCATGCGTGTATTATAATCTAATTGACCTTAAATATTTTTTTAAAAAAAATTTCATTTGTACGCGTTTGAAAATCCCAGTTCCGAACGTAGTCGGATACCTTAAGGTATCAACTAGGAGATATTCATGATGCTTTGTTTTGTTTTTATAATAATGCTGAAATTGACTACTCTATAAAAGATTAGGTCTCCGGATTATTAAACTCTTTTAAAAAATTCAAGTTTATATACTCCATTATTATTTGGTATAAAGTCTTAAAATGCGTATGTGTATTAAGTAAGCTGTTGCAGACAAAAGTCCAAGGTCTATTATCTGCTATGGAACTCAAAAAAATTCTTGAGATTCTTTGAAGGACCTTCGATAGGATATCACTTTCTATGAAATATCTGAGATGCAAGAGGAGTAGTTGATGAGTGAGTGAATATTAACGTCGCTCTGTTCAGCTACACGAGGGTTTTTGGCGACGGACCACGTAATTTTGAACTATAGTGAAGTGACGAGGACGACACCTAAGATGGCACTCCCTCTCATAACTACCACACCACACCAACGGGAGGACGTTTGAACTCTCGACAAATTTTACGTGCATCACTTCCCTACACGGCGGGTCTTTAGTGGTACTGGGCTCGAAGTGACAAAGCTAGCCACGATCCGATACCTATAGAGTGGCTGATGAGACTTATATCTCTGCTAACTTAAAGATGATGCAATCACATCACAGAGTTTGACGAAGAAATTTGAATTTTAAATAGGAAGCACGAGATGACCCGGTGAAAAATCCTAAATTAAAACTCTAAGCATTTTTTTTGTTTGTTTTACGATTGATCCAGCAGTTAGAATGTTCATTTAATCTATTGAGTACTCTCAGCAATTGTTTGAAATTTTTATACAATACGTATAATTTAAAAGATATCCCTAAAGTTAATGAAATAAAAGTTAAAAAATTAGAAACAATATTGATCGATGGAGAGAGAATAAACGGATATAAACTCGTTTGATTTAGTATAGGAAACATTGCCAGTTTCGGCTTTGTTATGCAAAAAAGAAAGGCCATTAAGCTTTAAAACTTATTTCAACTTTAGAATTTGCATCAAATTTTGCTATTGCATTAAGAATTTTAATTTTTTTTTTTGCTAATAAATGAAGTAAGTAGTGAAAAAAGTTTTCAAAATTAAAATTAATAAACAATTTCTTAGGAGAGATCCCCCACAACTATCTTCTTCAAGATAGAATAACTGTTTTTGCTATATTGGCTAGCGAACATGAATTAGCTGAACAAACTGATTTTACAAAAATGATTAATAAGTTTTCAGAATTAAAAGAGAAAAAAAAAGAATACTTGTGTGGGTGTAATTTTTTTTGTTTTGTTTATTTCGCGCAATAATTATTCAAGTTTTATAAGTGTGTGCATATTGTGATTCTAATTTACCTTTTTTAATAATAATTTATTACTTTAGGAAGAAGGGCGGCATTTTCCATTTTTGTCCGGGGCGGTAAAACTGCTAGAGCCGACCCTGGCCCCAGCAGTCCAAACATGAGCAGGAGCAAATTCACATTCTACCTGTATGTATATCAAGCAACACAAATGCATGCATTGAAAATTGCTTAACATTGTGACATCGTCGATGGTTGTGAATTCCCATCTTTCGATTCACGATAAGTGTAATGGTTTCACCAGCTGTTCAAGGACAAGTGCGACCCCATCGATTGTCCTTGAATTTTTAGGATCCACCAGCTGTGGAATTACCAGTGCACGTGGCCATGGAGCCATTGTTTATTGTCTGAACTCAGGGAGTGAAGAGAGACAGACGGGTCGCTATAATAGTAAAGTAGAGCCGGCGCCCCATTGACAATAGGCGAAGCCTATCTTAAAATAATCATGTCGTCTTTTCTATAGTGTTGTGTGTGAAGGGAATACTAGGAACAGGTGGCGTGATGGACAAGTGGGTCCAGATGTTCGACAAGGAACCATGGCGCCTTGGGCCAGTCGGCTCGGGTATGTTTTGGCGTGTTATGCGCAAATAGGACGAGGGAGGTCAAGATAGACTTTTGTGACCTGCCAATAAGAAGGAACGAGGGGCGTGTTGTGAACCCACCCCTGGTGTTTAAAAGGGTTCTTTTTCATGAGAGAAGAAAAAAAGTCGGGAGAGAGAGGAGAGAGAGGAGACGGAAAAAGATAAGAAAAGTCGGGAGAGAACGGACGGGAGGAGAAGGGAAGGAGTCCGGAGATTGGAGTGAAAAGACGATGAACGCCGGTGGCGTTGAGAATGGGAATATGAACTGACTACACCGGCTTGACATATAATCTGAATTTATATTACTTCATTAACAAATTGTTAGCAAATAAAGTTTGCTTTTATTTATATATTAGCCTGTAATCCTTAATTTTTGATGGATAGCTACACACGACGTTACAGCTAATATATATATATATGAAATTGGTGGCAGCGGTGGGATCCGACATTTAAGTAAATAGATGCCCGAATCCTTTGTTTTAAGTGAAGAGAAAAAAAATGCCAGCCGGGTGCGTTTGTGATGAGACGAGTTGGATGACTTCGAATTCCTGGAGTTCCCAGCTGTGAGAAGTGCTGGATGCATGTGTCTCCCGTTCCTGCTAGTGATGAAGTGTGCTCGACTGTTTTTTCGAATTGGTTGCTATGAGATGTGTCCCCAGCTGTGAGAAGTGCTGGATACAAGTGTCTCCCGTTCCTGCTAGTGATGAAGTGTGCCCGCCTGTATTTTGCAAGTGCCAGAATTCCTGAGTGTTCCTGTGTGTCTTCTACAAATTTGAAGGTGAGTCTTTTCATTGAGATTATTTTCGGGGCAACAACTGAGTATTGATTTTGTATGTAAAATGTTTTAAATAAGGAATATAAAGACTAGGTAAAGTTTTAGTAAACAATAAGAGACTAGAAGGATTTTAAGTTTTGTATGAAGTGTATAAATGTGCAATATTAGTGTTGTGGTTTTAGATTTGTAAAATTTAGTATACAGTAGTTATACTTGTTTTGTTGACACAGTATTGAGAAGGGTATTGTTGTGGTTATAGATTTGTGAAATTTAGTATACGGTAGTTATACTTGTTGAATTGGAGAACACTGATGTGTAGCTTATTTGTGTTTAGATTTGCGCATATGGGTAAAATATAGTTAAGTCTAGGTCTAGTGTATTGTTAGGTTACCTTGAGTCTTTGTATAATTTTTGTAAGGATTAAGTTTAGATTTGATTTTGTGTGTATTAGTGCATCATGGCGTTTCTGTTAAGAGAAAGAAAAGACGTATTGTTAGAGGTTGCGAAGGAATTAAGGGTAGAAATTGATATTACTTTACCCAAATAGAATTCAAGAAAAGGATCTGTCAAAGTAAATACTATGACGAAGAGTCAGTTAAATGTTTGTTGGGGGGTATTTTGGAGGAAAAACGGGAAGAACGTGAAAAACAGGAAATTAAGGAATTCGAGGAACGCAGACTAGTTAGGGAACGTGAGTTAGAAAGAGTGAGAGCTCAACTCAGTAATAAGTTAAATGAAAATAAATTGAAGGCAGGGAATAGGATTAAAGATATCGCAAATGTTTGTATTTTGTCAGGAAAATCGTACCACAGAAGTTAGTGAACCGGTTAATAAGTGTAGGCCTTTAATTAACCCGGTAGTTAATAAAAGCGTGGAGAACGCTACGTCTTGTGATTTTGAAAAGAAGAATTGTGACCCCCCAGTGAGATGGACAAACGTTTCCCACCCGTCAGAAGTAAAAGGGAGAGGAACAGAAAAGAATAATCTATTTAAGATTGTGGACGGGAAAGAAATCAACGTGAATAGGAGTAGTGGTTGTGACGTGAAAATGAAAGTAGGGGTATGTGAAGGAAGAGTCAGAACTGTGGCGATGGGTGCACAGCGGGTAATAAATCCGGATAATATTGGAGTGGCTCTTATGAATTGAAAAGAGATAAGGGAGTGGCGAACCCTGAAGGATTGATTTGTGAGAATATCTGTGAGGAAAAATATACCATTGGGACGTTAATGGGTTGTGAAAAGCAGTTAACAATGAATCGGGAAAGTTTTCGAGATCATACAATAGCTAAGATAGCAGGTCAGTTAAAAGGGGGGAAAGAAAACATGTGTAAAGCAGATGTGCGGAAAGGCTTGGGAGACGGGTTAGCAATGCGATTGCCTCTCTCAGAACCAAGGGTGATTTATAAGGATAATTTAGAGACGGATAATAGGTCTAACATTGGTTCAGAATTTAATTTCGAGATATACACTCTGTCGCAAAAAAATATATGCACCCAGAAGAAATTGAGCTACATTCACGAAATTTGGTATGCATGTAGTGTATATGAAAATAAACAAATGATTAAAAATTCAGAACAAAATATCATTTTATTAAGCGGTTACAGCTTGCAAAAGGTTAAAAATCAGTAAGTAGTAAAGCCACCTCTGGCAGCTGTACAAGCCGAAATTCGGCGTGGCATCGATTCAATTAGATCACTTATGACCCCCTGTGGAAGATCCTGTCATAGTCTTTGCATCTGCGCAGTTAATTCTCCTGTATCTCGGGACGGCTGCAGTTGCCTTCCCAGCGCATCCCAGACATTCTCTATTGGGGAAAGATCTGGTGACCTGGTAGGCCATGGTAGGACGTCATATCCTTGAAGACATTGTTGGGAGAGTCGCGCAGTATGTGGACGAGCATTATCCTGTTGATAAATGGCACCTGGGTGACTTGATAGCATGGGTAGCACAATCGGCGTTAAAATATCGTCCACGTATCTGCGAGCTGTCAAAGTGCCTTGAAGGACCACTAAAGATGATCGTGTGTCCCAAGAAATTGCTCCCCACACTGTCACACCTTGTGAAATTGCTGTATGCCGCTCGACAATAAATGCCGGATCGGACCGCTGGCCGGTGCGCCTCCAGACACGTGTGCGGTGGTAATCAGCACTGAGACTGAATCGGGATTCATCACTGAAGATGACACGTCTCCAGTCTGTCACACTCCAAGTAGCCCGAGGTCGGAAAAAATCCAGTCGACACTGCCTATGATGTGGGGTCAGTGGTAAGCGTCTTAGCGGACGTCGGCTCCTCAAGCCAACTTCGGTCAGTCGTCTCCTTATGGTTTCTCTTGATGGCACTGGATGTCTGGAAGGAGGTAAGTGGCGTTGAATCGATGCTAGCGACGTTGTTGGTGCCGAAGTGGCCACTCTTCTGATTGCATGATCCTCGCGATCATTTGTGTTCCTGGGACGTCCTGACCCTCCGCGACGGTACACTCTACCTTCTGTGATCCACTGTTGCCAACACCTAGCAACTACCATATCGCTTCGACCGAGGTGGCGGCCGATACGTCTATTCGACCAACCTGCTTCTCTGAGGCCTATTATACGGCCCCTATCAAAGTCCGTCAGCTGCTCGTACTGCCGCCGGTTACGTCTTAGAGGCATCCTAAGTCTCAATATCGTCTATCAAAGTCATCAGATTCGTTTCGATAGCCGTACGGCGCTCGTACTCATGCTTTTAAACTCTCCCAGTTGCGCAACTAATATGCGCATAGCACACTTAGCCTTGTCTCATTGGCTTCGAAATTTTAATCATTTGCATATCTCTTACCAGACTACATTCTTGCCGAGTTTCGTGATTGTAGCTTGATTTCTTCTGGGTGCATATATTTTTTTGCGACAGAGTGTATTTACCCGGAAAAAAAGATCGCAGTACCATTTATCGTCTTAATTTAATAAAATTGTACCGTAGAAAGCCGGAATTGGCAAATTTGGTTATGGAGAATGGCTCAAAAGGAATAGATTCCGAAACTCTCTATTCGGTAAAGCTATTTATGGATTTTGGTTTTCAGGGTAATTTAAGGAAAAGTCAAGTGTATTTTAAATTACCGCCTGATCGGAGTAGCTACTTAAGAATGATTAACGCTAAAAAGAAAGAAAGGTTTCTACCAGATCCTGGGATGATTGTTTTAAGACAGAAGGATATTAATTTGGTTACGGGAAAGCCATTTAGGATCAAAACTTGTTGTTCATCCCAGATGTTGATTAATTCACTACGAGAGGATACAGAGTATCTTTTAGATTTAGGTGTAAACGGGATGGGGCAGTCAAACCGTACTCTGCCCGTTGTTTGGTTAGGAAGAGTGAACAGATACCCGTACCCGCGTATCAAATGTATAAAGTATAGGAATTTGAACCAGGTGACGCGAGCCGAGATTTATTTTTTTTAAAAAGGGAAAGTTTGGTAGAAAAGATCATCGTGGGTGACTGTACTGGATTTGTGGAAGTGGTATTTTCGTCGTTCTCTAATGATGAATTATCCGAAGCACACCACATGCGTTATGACAGTTGGCATGTACATTATTAAAAAATCGAGGTTTAAGTTTATTTGTGCTTATGATGGATGTAATTTAACGACTCTGATTTTGAGGTTGTTAGAGCAGATTGATGTATCGCGAATGGTCGCTATAGACATTCTGATACAAATTTGGAAAAACCGTGTAAAGAAAATAGACTTTGAGTTAAAATGGTTGAGTAGGGTTGGGTCGGAAGTCGGACCGACTAAAGGTAAATTAGAGACATGGGCAAGTTTGTTCCGTGTAGACATAATGTAGATTTAGAAAATTCATTGCATGAGCTACTGAGGTTTGTTAATTATATTCCCAATTAAAGTGTTTCCTCAATAACTAACGTAATGGAAGACAATACCATGAATTGTGAATAACCTGTTATGATGGTTGTGATAATGCTTGCTGATAGCCATAATTTAATTAAATTTAAAAAGTCTTAGTTTAAACTTCTTAATTTAAAAATTTGGCTTTTAATATTTTTTCTGCAAAGCTTGGAATTTATAAATGTTTATTTTGTTTATTTAATATCGTTGGAAACACCGTTGGAATAAGTAGATGGGAATGAGTAATTCTTAGGACTGTGTACGCTCACAGATGTTAACACAATTGAATGAGCAATTGATGTATCAGAATTATAGAAATAATGTAATTTGAGTTAATTTCTTTAAAACACTGAATTTTGAAGTGTGATGTAACTGTATGAAATGGAAAAAATGGTCCAAGTTTCGAGAGAAGTTTAAGTTTTTTTTGTAAAGTGTAAGTTTTATAGAATATTTGTTTATTTTACTTGTGATTGTATGTGTTTCTTGGATTGCTGTCCTGATCGGTCTCATTGATAAGACAACCCTTTGGTGTGAAATGTTACAAACTGAACCAAACTGAGGCCAGAGCAGTCCAGTGAAATGGACCTTTTTCAGGGGGAAGGAGTTGTGACATCGTCGAAGGTTGTGAATTCCCATCTTTCGATTCACGATAAGTGTAATGGTTTCACCAGCTGTTCAAGGACAAGTGCTACCCCATCGATTGTCCTTGAATTTTTAGGATCCACCAGCTGTGGAATTACCAGCGCACGTGGCCATGGGGCCATTGTTTATTGTCTGAACTCAGGGAGTGAAGAGAGACAGACGGGTCACCATAATAGTAAAGTAGAGCCGGCGCCCCATTGACAATAGGCGAAGCCTATCTTAAAATAATCATGTCGTCTTTTCTAGTGCAGTGTGAAGGGAATACTAGGAACAGGTGGCGTGATGGACAAGTGGGTCCAGATGTTCGACAAGGAACTATGGCACCTTGGGCCAGACGGTTCGGGTGTGTTTTGGCGTGTTGTGCGCAAATAGGACGAGGGAGGTCAAGAGAGACTTTTGTGACCTGCCAATAAGAAGGAACGAGGGGCGTGTTGTGAACACACCCCTGGTGTTTAAAAGGGTTCTTTTTCAGGAGAGAAGAAAAAAAGTCGGGAGAGAGAGGAGACGGAAAAGATAAGAAAAGTCGGGAGAGAACGGACGGGAGGAGAAGGGAAGGAGTTCGGAGATTGGAGTGAAAAGACGATGAACTCCCGTGGCGTTGAGAATGGGAATATGAACTGACTACACCGGCTTGGCATATAATCTGAATTTATATTACTTCATTAACAAATTGTTGGCAAATAAAGTTTGCTTTTATTTGTATATTAGCTTGTAATCCTTAATTATTGAGGGATAGCTACACACGACGTTACAACATGAAACAGACTCAATTCCTTTGTTCATGGATCGGAGTATCTACTGTCTTGGTTTCGATTTCTGGTGTGGCACGCGTCTTCAGCTGCAAATATTTCACAGATAAGGGGATCTTTTTTCTCTGTTTCATTTTTCTGTGCTTTTAATTTAACACTTGAATTGTTTTATCAATTTTGTATTTTATATTATTTTTTTAATCTTTAATGCTAAAATTAATTAATTGCATATAATAATTACTGATGAAATAAAATTCTTAAGGCACAAGTTAAAAATATCATATTCTATAATTAAAAATGCCGAATTCTGATTAACTATAATGTTACTGATTATTACAGCGCTTTATTATTGAATGCATATATATTTCATTGTTTATTTAGTAATTTTGTTCTAAAACCTTGCACAATGTCGGAAGTAGGTGCAGTACAAATGCCACTATATAATAGATCCGATCCCGCTTTGTGGCTCGTTATGTGCGAAAATACATTTGCCTTAGTTACCTCAAAACCCATAACTGAGACTATAAGTGCAATTACATAGTAGCTAATCTCCCTCCCGACACCGCGTCTTTAGTTCGCGATGTCCTCATGAATGCAGATACAAAACATCCCTACGCGCAAATAAAAAACTAACTCATAAATCGTTCAGGGGAATCATCTCAGCAGGAGACGGGGAACTTCATTCAGGGGAAGAATTAGGTTCTCAAAAACCTTCCGAATTGCTGCGTTACATGAAACAACGCGCGGAATCTTTGAATGTTGATAATAAACTGATGATGGAGTTATTTCTTCAGCGTTTGCCGTTTTCGGTTCAAACAATTTTAGCTGCTGTTCTGACCTCATGTTAATTAAAGCTGCCGACATTGTGGACAGAATTCTCGAAGTCTCGCCATCTCCTGTTGAAACTTTTGGTGTTTTTAATAAAAAAGAAACAAACACATTATAGAATATAAACTGTTTCGTGAAATAGAAAAATTAAATGAAAGCATCGATCTTCTTTCGGTCTCTCGTGGTCGCGCTCCATACCGTCGGAACAAAAATTGCCGTGTAAGGAGTATTTCGAACAAGCGTGATTTTTCGATTTGCTGATTTCACAGACGGTTCGAATAAAAATGTATAGCAGAAAAATGCGTTCAACCATGCCCATGGCAGGGAAACGAAGCTAGAGAAGAATAATGGTGACCAGTTGCGCACACAGAAATTTTTCAAGGGGGGGGGTCCGGGGTCGAAAGTTCACCATTCTTGTACTATGCTCCTTTATTTTGTCGGTTTTCGGGAACAAAACACAGTAAAAAGCTAATTATTGAATAAATAATTAGCAATAATTAATAAAATTAATCATTAATAATAAATAATTAAATTTTACGTACTATATACTTAAAATTATAATCAATCAGAAAAAAAATTAAGGGCTTTGGGGGGAGGGGTCCGGACCCCCAGGACCACCCCTTGTGTGCGCCACGGATGGTGACTTATTCTTTGCCCAAAGAATCACGTCGCCTGTTCATTCGAGACCGGACAACAAATATCTCTTTTCTGGTCGACACCGGCTCTGACGTGTCCTTAATCCCTGCTAATGTCTATCAAAAAAGAAACGCTTCTCAACAAAACTTTTTTGCCACAAATTCTAACACAATTAACGTGTATGGGCAGAAAACATTAACTTTAAATTTTAATTTAAGAAGAGATTTCATGTGGAATTTTCTGATTGCCGACGTAGGTTCACCTATTCTTGGAGCAGATTTCCTCCATTATTTTGAATTAGTGCCAGATCTCATTAATAAATTCCATAGAGACACAAAAACAAAATTGCAATCAGTAGGACATTTAAAGCATGCTAATCTTCATTCTGTTCTAATTTCTGTTTCTATAAATACAATTTATCATAAACTTTTGAAAGAATTTCCCTCTATTGTAAAATTGCCTAATCCAAATCAACCAGTGAAACATAACACTGTTCACTACATAACAAAAGGTCCTCCTGTGATGGCAAAACCCCGAAGGTTGGCACGCGATCGCTTGAAAATTGCGAAAACAGAATTTCAAAATATGATGCATCTGGGACATTTGCGACCTTCGAAAAGTAATTATGCTTCCCCACTTCACATGGTTCCTAAGAAAGGTACTTTAGATTAGAGATCTGTTGGCGATTATAGAGCTTTAAATTCTCAAACATTAAAAGATAAATACCCCATTCCTTGTATTGATGATTTTTTAGCTGAATTGCATGGCTCAAAAGTTTTTAGGCGAATCCATCTAAGAAAAGCCAATCATGAAATTCCTGTTCACCCAGATGATATCCATGAAACGGCAATTTGGACTCCGTTTGGTTTATTTGAAAGTACACTAATAACGCATCCGCAACATTTCTACGTTTTATTGATAAGGTCACTCGTGGCTTACCTGGTATTTACGCATTTGTCGACGACATTTTAATTGCATCTAAAAATCCTCAGGAACATTATCAACATTTAAAAAACTTAATTTCAAGATTAGATGAATACGATCTTTGCATTAATGTTTCTAAATGCATATTTGGTGCATCGATAATAGACTTTTTAAGCTCCAATCTGTCAGAAAATGGAATTAAACTTCTAACTGATAAAGTTAAATGTGTGTTCTAAATTTTCCTAAACCAAACACGTTAACTCAGTTGCGCAGATTTTTGGGCATGTTTAACTTTTATAGATGTTTTATACCTAAAGCCTCACATATACTTACTCCCATTGTTCAATTTTTAGAAAGGTATACAAATCAAAAGAAATCTCATTGTAGCGTTCGCATATCATCCGAACCATTAAAATGGAATGAAAACGCAGAACAAGTTTTTCTTACACCGAAAAACGCTATTTCAGAAGCTACCCTTTTAAGAAATCCTATTCCAGAGGCTCAATTGGGCCTCTGGGTGGACGCTTCAGATATCGCAATTGGATGCACTTTATCTCAATTATCACAGGGGAAATGGGAACCAATAGTCTTTTTCTTCATGAAACTTAACAAAAGTCAGCAAAAGTGGTCGACTTACGATAGGGAACTATTTTCAATTTGTTCGGCTATAAGAAAATTCAAACATATTGTTCGAGCATGCGCGGTGGGCGCCGCGTGGCAGTGATTAAGTGTATTTAGCGAAACGAGGATTAAGAGTTTTCAGAGTGTGTGTGGGAGATCAGACGAGAGCGAGAGCGCAGAATTACGGTGTCCATCGTAAGTGTTCCGACATACTCCCCGAGCAACCGAGTGTGAAAATAAAGAAGTTGTGTCAACATCCTCGTCTGTTTTCCTGAGAAAAAAACACATCGGGACCCCTCCCCAACGTGGTTCGTTCAGCCGAACCGGAGAAGTGAGTAGTGGCCTTTTTTGTGTTTTTATTATTATAAATTGAGGACTAAATTAATTTTAGAAAAATGCTTAAGAACTGCCGTAAGGAAGATCTTCGGATCGTAGTTCTTGAACTTGGTGAGACTGTTGCTGAAAAAGTAACTATCGTTGAGTTAACTGAAATTATTAAAGAAAATAAATATTTTAAAGAGGATGTTGAATTTGTTAAAGAATTAATTCAATATACGATCGAGGACCGTAAGAGAGCAGAGGAAGACCGTAAGCGAATGCGAATAGAGGAAGACCGTAAAAAAGAAGCCGAAAATAGGTTACGAGAAAAGGAGCTTGAGCTTGAACTTGCACGTTTAAATGTTAGAGTTAATTCAGATAACGAGAGAACAGGTGAGGGTTGTAACACGCTGGATGCGTTGGTGAAAAGTGTTGGAATCCTAACGGTGAAGGTGCCTAATAGACCTGAAGGTTGGGCATTCTTTTTCGCTTCGTAAGAAGGAGCCTTTGTATCAAAAAATGTGCCCGAGAAATTCAAGTCGGAGATTTTATTAAATTTGTTGGGAGAAAAAGCTTCAAATGTGTTAACATATGTTAAAGATGACGAGCTTAACAAATATGAAGAATAATACTAAGAGAATATGAGCCAAATGCAAATCAATTCCTTGAACAATTTAAAAAAGCTTCGCGTCATTCAAATGAAACATTTATTCAATATACTTCTCGCTTAAGTACAAATTGGCAGCATTACTTAAAATTAAGGAAGGTCTCTTATTTTGACAACTTAAACGATCTTATTGTGTCCGACAAAATTTTCAGTTCGCTTGAAAAAGAGGTAGCGTCACATATTTCCGTTCGAGCAGGAAATGATTGGTTTCGCCCACTAGAGCTTGCCAAAGAGATAGACTTGTATAACACTTCTCTGGGAAAGAGCTTAAGACCTTTGCCGAATGTCCTTACTAGAAATAATCCAGTGAAAAAACGCGTCAAGGGTATTTCTGAGTGAGATTAAAGATTCTAAATGTATTTGTTGCGCTGAATCGCATCCATTATACAAGTGTGCAGTGTATTTAAAACTTCCCATAAATAAGAGAATTGATCTGATTAAAACTAATAACCTTTGCTTTAATTGCCTTTCTACATCTCATAGAGCGAAAGACTGTAAATCGAGATTTGTTTGTTCTGAGTGTCAAAAGAGACATCATAAAACGATACATTATATAGAACGTGCCCAAAACCAGGAAGTAAAGAATTCCACCTTGGAACCTCTTAACACATAAGCGCCAGTCTTCGAGCCGCGAGTAGAAACTCAAAACAACTTCCTAACCGCAACGAGTATAAACAGAAAAAAATGTGTATTGCTAAGCTCAGCATTTTCTTACATTTAAAGTTAAAGTGGTTTATTCCCAGTCAAAGCAAATCTAGACAGTGGATCTACATCAAACTTTTTAACGAGGAGCTTATGCGATTTAATTGGATTGAAAAAATACAAAACTAATGTTTCGGTTTCGGGACTAAACAAAACAGTAATTCCAATAGACTCGCGTGTTTCAGTATCTATTAGCAATAAAGAAGGGAGTTACATTAAAACTTTAGACTTTTTTTGGTAACAACAATAACGGAAGATATTGTTCCAACAGCGAAAATCGATTTTAATCTGAATAATATTCCCAATCTTAAATTAGCTGACAAAAATTTCAATATTCCAGAGCGCGTGCAAATGCTATTAGGTGTAGAAGTATTTTATGAATTAATGTTACCCGGACAGTTCAAGATGGAGGGTTCATATGTAATTTTTCAAAACGCTGTTTTCGGATTTATCGTTTCCGGATTTACTTCTACAGACGCGAAGGGAAAAGAACATTGTGGGTTTATTCAGGCTGCGGATAATCTAGAGCATTCAATTAAGAAGTTTTGGGAAATCGAAAATGTAGAAATCGATTCTGTTAAAACCAGTCAATTAGATATTTGTGAAGACCATTTTAAAAACACTCATTCGAGAGATGACCAGGGAAGATATACGGTGGCGATGCCATTAAAAGAAGATCCTTCATGTCTTGGTGAATCCAGACAAACCGCGATTCAGAGATTAAACTCCTTGTGGAAACGACCAAGTAGAGATAAAGAATATTTGTCCCTGTATGAGAAATTTTTACAGGAATATGAGGATTTGGGCCACACGAGGGAAATCAAGGCGGATGTGGGTCTGGAGTTTCATTTTACATGCCACACCATGGTGTTTATCGCCCCGAAAAGTCTACAACTAAACTGAGAACTGTTTTTAATGCATCAAGTCCTTCAACGAGTGGGAAATCTCTAAATTCAATTCAATTTAATGGCGGACTGGTCCAAGAAGACCTCTTTTCCATTATGGTTCGCTTCCGAAAGCACAAGTATGCCTTTACTACGGATATAGAGAAAATGTTTCGCATGATAAACATACATCCGGAGCAAACGTGTTTGCAAAGAATTCTGTGGAAGAAGGGCATAGGAAAGCCAATAAAAACGTACGAGTTAACTACAGTCACCTACGGCACAGTTAGTGCACCTTATCTAGCCACGAGAACTTTGAAACAGTTAGCGATGGATGAAGCTAATAATTTTCCTTTAGAAGCTCCCCTTCAGGGGGCTCACCTTCTTTAGGTGAGTACGGGTTTCACGCTCCCGAGGTGCCCTAGTGATCTTTTCCTTTTCCCTAAGGGTTTACTGTCTTTGGTAAACACGGGCTTCACGAACCCGGGGAACCCTAGTGACCTTTCTCTATTTTCGGCCCTTTTTCTTGCCATTCCAATTTCCCTTTTCTTCTTTTCACGTCCAGACCACAGATCTACATTCAACTATGTACTTTGTTTTTTTCTGGTAAAAAAGTTGATGTTTTTTACTACCGTATTATGGTTTCCATTTTATATTATGTTCTTTTCATTTGATTTTCTTGTATTTCTTTCAATATTTTGATTTTGTTGCTTCTTTTATATTCGATTATTGATTTTTTTTTGTGTTCAACTTTTTATCTTTATTTTTCTGCCACGAAGTCCTGTGGCAGACCAGGACTGAGTGGAATGAAGTTGTGTCTGATGGTTTTTCACTTTTGGTATGGTGACACAACGGACTGCTCCCTGGGAAAACTGGCCCTTGGAGCGGGATTTTGAACTTCTGAGGATCTTTGGACTGGTGAGGTGGGGTCTTGGAGGAAGCGACCATGTAGAGGGTACCGGAGAAAAGCTGAGTTTTGCGTCTCAGGCCTCCAGATAGTACAGGAGCCCGGGACAGCCTAACCAGCATGTCCTGGCTGCTCTATCAGCTGGTGTATAATCCCGCCTGTCTTGTAGCTCCAGGTGGTGCCTGGATGGGGTCCTGCATTGCAGAGCGGGGGGCTCTCCCGAGGCCACTACTGGTTGCTGAATCTAGGGTGTTGACGCCTGCGTAATGATGACTGCGAGTATGAAGTATGTGTGAAGATGCCTGCGTGCGCACCTGCCAACCGGACTATATATGGTTGGAGAAGCTGAAAGATTTCAGTATTGCTGACGTGGGTAATAACTTGTTTACATCGAAACCCACAAAAACTTATGTTACCCTTTTGGTTTTATTAAAATTTTAGTCGGAAAGACTTGATCCGTCATATTATTTAAACTCTCATGACACTCACGAACATTTTTGGTCCTGTCGGCCCGTGAGTCACGAACTAAAGCGCGATGGATATTTTAAAACTAAACAAAGCTAAAACTTCCTTAAAAGGAAGTATTACTAGAATTGCGACCTTCATGGACAACGTGTCCGAACATGTTGACATAACCGAGATGGAGGTCAAACTCAAGAAAATTGACCAACTCCAGAGGAAAGTTGAAGAATTGAAGGAGCTACTTTTTGGATTAGAAACCGCAAAACCAACAGAAGAAGCGGAATTCGAAGATTTATACAAATGTGAAACACGTCTGGACGATTTGGAGGTAAGAGTTAAAAAATTGATTAACTCTATTAATGTATCATTGTCTGTGACTGCAGTTGAAAAAAACAAATACGAAAACGGAACTTTTGCTCAAACAAAAATTCCACCTATAATACTTCCCACCTTTTCGGGAAAATATGAACAATTTAGTAACTTTAAATCCCAATTTGACGATTTAATTGCAACAAGCGAACAACTGACTCAGTCACAGAAATTGTATTATTTGCATTCCTGTCTATCAAATGAAGTTAAAGAATTTGCCTCCACTTTCGATACATTTTCTTCATTGTATGAAGCACTCGAATCCCGATATAACAAAAGATTGATTGTCGATATTCATGTGCAACAAATATTAAATTTTAAGAAGATAGAACGTGAGAATCCGAAAGAAATTCGTGAAATGATTGATTGCATTAAAAAAAACTTACGGGCTCTAACATTACTAAACTATGAGCAAAATAATTTATTTAATGTATTTTTATTAAATATTATGCTAAAGAAATTGGATAATGAATCACGAAAAAATTTCGAACTGAGTTTAAAAGCAAAAGATGTTCCCACATTTGATGAATTTATTGCATTTTTAGAACAACGCGAAACCATTCTTTTATCCGTAGATAAAAATTGTATTGTCGAAACAAAAACGATATTAAGAAAACCTAACTTATCCTTTAAGACAAAAACCAACCTTTTAATGAATCAATCTGTTGAAAACAAGAGTTGCATAGTTTGTAAGGATAAAACTTTACATCCGATATTTCGATGCAAAAAGTTTCTAGAATTGAACCCCGAAAAACGATTAGATTTAGTCCGTCTGCATAAGTTATGTGAACTGTGTTTGCGAAAAAACCACAAAAGGATGCAATGTACTTCGACGTATGTGTGCCCATGTGGCAAAAAACATTCTCGCTCCCTCTGTACCGCAGCAATAGATGACCGAAGAAAATGGGTAATTCCCTCTGCCGAACTTCCAGTACTAACTAACCCGGAGGACCGGGAATCGGATGTGGTGGATTCTTCCACACAGAACACAGTTTTGAGTAGCACTGCTTCTCAACATAGAAAGAACGTGTTAATATCGACTGGTAACGTTTTTTTAGGAAATAATGAAGGCCGAGAACTAAAATGTCCCGTCATTTTTTACTCAGCGTCTAACATTAATATTATATCCAGAAAAATGTGTGATTTTCTTGGTATTGCAATAGAAAAAATAAATTCCTCAGATTCAGGACTCAATTCATTAAAACAAAACTTAAAGGAAAAAACAAATACTTTAATTTCTAATAAAAGTGGTACTTTTAGAGAAAACGTAGAATTTTTTGTGACTGAAAAAATTACCGGGTTGACACCAAGTGTTACGTTAGATGTTTCGGAAATAAAAATTCCTGAATTTTTAGAATTATCAGATCCCTATTTTTACGAAGCTAAGGAAATTCACGCTTTACTGAATGCGGATATTTTCTTTAGAATAATTAAAGATAACGTATATAAAGTAAATAAAGAATTGTTGTTTAGGGAAACTGAATTTGGATGGATTGCTGGAGGACGACTCCAGGGAACCAATACTAATAACTTTTCATGTTACTTTCTTAAAGATAATGATTCGGTTGATGAGATACATTAAAGCTGTTTTTTGAGCTCTAATCCCTTGGTATAAAAAATGACCCTTGCTATCGGAAAGATGACCAAGCTATGAATATTTTTAAGGAAACTGTACAATATAATAATAATCGGTATGTGGTTGAATTACCTTTTCGTAAACATTGGAACGAATTGTCGAATAACATTTCTGTGGCAAAGCAACGTTTCCAGAGTTTATGGCGAAGGTTACGAAGAGATAAAACCCTTTACACTCAATACAAAGAAACGATTCAAGATTATTTGAATCAAGGAATCATAGAAAAAGTCAATGATACTGAAATTAATGTACACAAACCAATGTATTACTTACCACACCAAGCGATAAAAAAGGAGGGTCGTGTTACTACTTCTACTCGTATTGTTTTTGATGCAGCTTCACACCAAGCTAACGAACTATCACTGAACGATTGCTTGTGGCCTGGACCTAATTTGAATCCTAATATTTTAGATGTTTTAATTAATTTCAGGCTAAATCGAGTTGCAATATCATCGGATATTCGTCAGGCATTTCTTCAAATTTGCTTGGCGGATAAACATAACGATTTTGTACGGTTTTTATGGACAGATAGTAATCCACGTATTTGGGAAAAGCTCACTTTGCAAGTTTATAGATTTAACAGGGTGATATATATTTGGAGTTAATTCTAGTCCATTTCTACTAGCAGCAACAATCAAATATCACATTGAGAAATATAACGAAATTCATCCCATAACTGTACAACATTTAGATTCTTTCATGTATGTGGATGATTGGATTACGGGACAGGATACTCGAGAGGAAGCTCTTTTCATGTCTCGCCACGCTAAGAATATTATGAAAGAAGCAGGAATGGAGATGCGAAAATGGATCAGCAATGATACCATTTTAATGGTTCAGTGGGCGGCTGAAGGTTTCGACACACATCCTATGGATGCATCCATCAGGTTAGGAACAAACAAAACAAAAGTGTTAGGCATGGCTTGGCAAACTCTAGATGACTGTCTGACGTTGGATACTAAAGGTTTGCTGGAATTCGTTTCGATAAACGAAAATACTAAAATATTTATGTTACAAACAATAGGGAAGATATTTGATCCCCTGGGATTGCTCTCGCCCTTTACTATAAGAATAAAATGTCTCACACACACACATACAAGAACTTTGGATAAAAAAAATAACCTGGGATGAAATTTTACCCCCAAAGTTAAAGGAAAAGTTGTTAATTTGGTTTAAAGAACTGCCCCTATTAGATAATCTTAGAATTCCAAGGTTAGTTCTTGATTCAACGAATGATGAGGTAAGTGACCTCATTGAAATTCACATATTCTGCGATGCCTCTAAACTCGCTTATGGTGCAGCAGCTTACGTGAAAGTAAGAAAACAAAATGAAGTGCTCGTAAATCTCATCACTTCAAAAACGAGGGTGGCACCCCTGAAAGCAGTTACTTTGCCTCGACTTGAGCTCCTGGGAGCTTTAGTAGCAGCTCTATTGAGTTCAAGGGTGCAAGAAATTGTCCGCAAGAAAAAGGAGTGCAAAGTGTTCCACTGGACAGACTCCAAAATAGTCCTATTCTGGATTAAAGGCTCTTCTAAAAGATGGAAACAATTTGTGGCTAACAGAGTGCAGGAGATCTCCAAGTTATCTGATCCTGATTCTTGGTTTCATTGCTCAGGACAAGACAATGATATACTTATTTCCAACAAGTGGTGGACTGGTCCAGCCTTCCTAAGAACTGACGAACTTCCCAAAACTGTCTCTGAGTGCCCGGAACTGAATGAAGTAGATTATTTGCCTGAACTAAAATCAAAGGACTCTAAAGAACATACTGTATTGACTTTAAACTTTAATCAAACATTTTTTGATCATTTACTTTCTCGTAGTAATAGGTTTCTAACTATCGTTCGAGTGTTAAGTTTTCTTTACAGGTTTCTATTTAACATTAGAAATCCAACTAACAAGAAAAGGGGACCTCTTACTTCAGATGAGATGGAGGAAGCAGAAATTTATTTAATGAAACAAGTTCAGCGTAGCTCATTCTATAAGGAAATTAGAGCTATGCAAAATGGTGATGACATTTGTAATAAAAGTAAAATTTTAAATTTATCCCCATTTTTAGATGATAAGGGAATCATTCGAGTAGGTGGAAGACTGAAACACTCTCGACTTCCTTATTCGAGTAAACATCCTATATTGCTTCTTGCTAAAAGTAAACTAACTATAATTATTGTTAAATACTACCATGAGAAATATTTTCATCTTGGGCCTCAACATTTACTTTATCAGGTTAGACTTAAATATTGGCCAATTCACGGGCGAAATATTTGCAGAAAAGTTGTGCATAACTGTGTAATTTGTTTTAAATTTAATCCTAAAATTTGTTCCCAAAAAATGGGCGATTTGCCAAAAGAAAGAATAACTCCCGATAAGGTCTTTAATTCAACTGGAATTGATTTGTGTGTGTGGACCCTTCTTTATCAAAAATAAATATCAGAGGAAAGGTCCTGAAATTAAAGTTTACGTTGTATATTTATTTGCCTTGTAACAAAGGCCATTCACTTAGAGATAATCAGTGACTTAACTTCGCAAGCTTTAATACTGCCTATTGAAAATTAAATGTGTATATAGTTATTTATGATATTATTAACTTGGAATTTATTGTTAGAATTTTTGGTATTATTTTGTGTATCAAATTACTTACTATGTATTATTATGTATTTTATTATTTGAGAACGTAAGCTAATTCTCTCTGCTGAAATTTGATATTCACTTAATATTTATTAGTATTAATTCATGTTTAAAATTTATTGCGTATTTTTTGTTAAGATACAAATTGTTAAGTTCTTGCATGTGGACATAGCAAGGCCGGGCGGGATGTTGACGCCTGCGTAATGATGACTGCGAGTATGACGTATGTGTGAAGATGCCTGCGTGCGCACCTGCCAACCGGACTATATATGGTCGGAGAAGCTGAAAGATTTCAGTATTGCTGACGTGGGTAATAACTTGTTTACATCGAAACCCACAATAACTTATGTTACCCTTTTGGTTTTATTAAAATTTTAGTCGGAAAGACTTGGTCCGTCATATTATTTAAACTCGTGACACTCACGAACATTTTTGGTCCTGTCGGCCCGTGAGTCACGAACATAGGGCTAGCCCTGCCAAACTGGTCCTCTGCAACTCAAAAGGGATTCTCCTCCTCCTTTCTCAAAAAAAAATTCAAAATAAGTCAAAATATAGACACAACTCAAAACGCATCTATTAAAACCCCCAACCCACTCAATCCAACTCATGATGCTCAGCCCATGGCTTCTTTAAATCCAAGTCCGGGTAAAGGCCTCATGTTACCAAACCTCGACGTTGACAAACTTTCACTCCATAGAAGATTTTTAATCAGTTCTCTTACTAACAATGAAATGTCGAAAGTATCACCCTTTGCCTTACAAAAAGCTCCCATCTGAATAGGTGGTGAACCGAAATCCGTAAAAAGATTACGTTCCGGGGATCTGCTTGTTGAAACAAACTCTGCTCTTCAAACCAAATCCTTTTTACTTGCGAAGCATTTCCTCAATAGTCCTGTTACAATTAGTCCACACAAAACTCTTAATTCCTGCCGTGGTATCATTTCTGAAACTGACCTATTGGGCACCCCTGACGGGGAAATCCTCGAGGGTTTTTCCAGTCAGGGTGTTATTCAGGTCAGAAGAATCACCATTAAAAAAGACTACACGTATTCCAACTAAACATTTAATTTTAACTTTCAATAGCCCAATACTACCGACAAATATCAAAGCTGGTTACCTTAACTGTAGAATACGCGCATACATACCGAATCCTCTGCGCTGCTTTAAGTGCCAGAGGTTCGGTCACTCACAAACTTCCTGCCGCGGTCAACTTACTTGCTCTAGGTGTGCATCTGTTGGACATGCTTCCACAGATTGCAATCTAGAGCCAAAATGTGTTAATTGTTTACAACCTCATCCATCAGATTCCAAAATATGCCCTAAATGGAAAATAGAGAAAAAAATACAGGAAATAAAAACAACTAAAAATATTTCTTACCCAGAAGCACGTAAATTAATAGTCCCACAGTTATCTCAAACTTACGCTCAAGCTGCCAAATCCTCTACTTTAAATAATTCTACCCAAACAGATGAAAATATAACTAAAATAAAATGTCCACCTTTGAAATTACTTCCACCACTATCATCCAAACAAAGAACACATATTCCTACTGCTGTTACCACATCATCCTCAGCCCAAACGCAACTCTTACCCTCCATCTCTTCAAAAACATCTACAACATCGGATCCTCAGCCACCAACTCCCATATCCAAGACAAAAGGGAAAATTAAAGAACAACCATCTCCACTACATCGTTCCCGAAAAGACAACATAAAAATAGACTTAATGCGCATAAAACCTCCGTCCAATTTAAAGAAAAATCCTGAAAAAAACACATCCGTAAAGATTGCGAGGGAACAAGATTCCCCCAATGAAACATCTCCCGTTTCCAAAAAATCTCGGAGACGGAAAACGTTTAAAATCGCGGATGCCATGGAGACAGACGCTAATCCTTCTGACACGGATTACGTCACAGGTCTGGCATCCGAAGAAGATGAGAGCTTTTTAGAGGCTGATTTTACACAAGTGGCAGATAATCCCTTGAAAGGGCCCCTTTCGCCAAGTTCGCTCAAAAAATAACTTCCCTGGTTTCTTGGAACTGTCGTGGCTATATATAGATCGCATACAGATGACGTAAAAGACATCATACGTCAGTACCATCCAGTATGCGTAGCACTTCAAGAGACTTTCTTGAAGTCTTGTCACACGACAAAGATACGTCGGTATGGTTGTGTGCGGAAAGACACGGAGGGACCCTCTGTGTCCGGAGGCGTATGTATTTTTACATTCCTCGATGTTCCATCTAGTGCTCTGCCACTCCATACCTCGTTGCAGGCTGTAGCCGTGAGAATCCACTCCACGAGCCTAATCACAGTCTGCTGTCTTTACTTACCACCAAATACTGTTATCCACCAACATGACTTGAACAACCTGGTTGATCAGCTGCCAGCACCCTTTATCATACTTGGTGACTTCAATGGACATAGCACTCTATGGGGTAGTGCGAAGACGAACCCTCGTGGCAGACAGATTGATTGATTGATTGAATATTAACGTCGCACTGTGCAGCTACACGAGGGCTTTTGGCGACAGACCACGTAATTTTGAACCATGGTCAAGTGACGTGGACGACACCTGAGCTGGCACCCCCTCTCCTAACTACCACATTACACCAACGGGAGGACGTTTCAGCTCTCGACAGATTTAACGTGCATCGCTGCCCTACACGGCGGGTCTTTAGTGGTACTGGGCTCGAACCCGTGACAAAGCAAGCCACGGTCCGATACCTATACCACTCGTCTACCGCGACCACGGCAGACAGATTGAACAGGTGCTTTCTGATCACTGTCTCTGTCTGCTTAATCACGAAGAACCAACGTACTTTCACGAACCTACACGATCCTTTCACACAATAGATTTGGCCATCTGCTCACCATCACTCTTACCTCATTTAAATTTGTCCGTTGAGAAGGACCTCTATAATAGTGACCACTTCCCTGTTATCCATTCTCACGATTCTGATCCGGGTGGAAAAACCTTCCCACCTACGTATTCTTATCGTCGTGCAGACTGGGCCCTTTTCACGCAGTTGGCTGTGATAACTGATGCAATGGTCAAGACAGAAAGTGTTAATACTGCTGTATAAGAAGTCACCAATGTTTTGATTGCTGCTGCTGATTTATCCATACCAAAAGTTTCCAGTCATTCATTCCAACGTTACAAACCTTGGTGGAATGCTGATTGTCAGACAGCATATAAGAACCAGTGGAGGTTATGGGGAATCTTTCGCAGATATCCCACTACGGAGAATCTCTTGGCGTTCGCAAAGGCAAATGCTCGCAGAGTAAGGCGTCGGAGTCAGAGGCAATCCTGAATCCGATATGTGTCCTCACTCACTTCGTCAACGTCCAGTAAACAATTATGGAAAAAGGTTAAGGCTGCAAACGGGATATATCGGGAATTTTCCTTCCCTATTTTACAAACCTCGAACTCTGTCTTTTCTTCCCCAGAAGAAATTGCTAACATTCTGGGTGAAACTTTTCAGAGTGTATCGAGTGCAGCCTCTTATAATTCTCGTTTTCTCGAAATTAAGAGGCGTGCAGAACGTACCCCGATAAACTTTTCAACTCGCTCCTTTTTTCCATATAATTGTAACTTTACGATGACTGAGTTAAAAAAAAGCACTCATACAAGCGCACAATACAAGCCCTGGACCAGATGGAATCACATACACGATGCTTCGTCATCTACATCCAAACTCTCTGGCCAACATTCTTTTTTTATTCAACAGAGTTTGGAAGGAGCATTGCTTTCCCTCCAGCTGGAGGGAAGCCATTGTGATTCCATTCCTTAAGCCGGGCAAGGTGGCAACAGATCCTCTGAGTTACCGTCCCATTGCTCTGACGAGCTGCTTCTTTAAGACCTTTGAACGCAGGGTTAATACTCGATTAGTGTATGTTTTAGAGAAAGAAAAGCGTATTCCTCCTCTACAGAGTGGATTCCGCAAGGGCCGATCCACTCTTGATAACCTTGTTTTTTTAGAATTCCATATCAGGGATGCCTTTGTTAGGAGAAACCACTTGGTTTCTCTTTTCTTTGATATAGAAAAGGCATACGACCGAACTTAGCGCTATGGGATTCTCCGTAATATGTATGATTTTGGCCTAAGGGGAAATCTTCCCATTTTTATTTTTAACTTTTTAGCTGTTCGTTATTTTAATGTACGCATTGGTCACTCCTCTTGTCATAAATTCATTCAAGATCAAGGTGTTCCTCAGGGTAGCGTTTTGAGCGTTACCCTTTTTAATATTCATATGAGTAACATACTTCATCAACTTCCACCTTCAGTGCGAGGAATGCTTTATGTTGACGATCTGCAAGTCTCTTGTCAAGGATCAGATATGCGACTAATTGAGCGACAGCTGCAAACAACTGTCAATCGATTAGTTCAGTGGTGCGATCAGAATGGACACACGATATCTCCATCCAAGAGCAGCTGTGTCCATTTTTGCAGAAAACGTAATCTACTCCCAGATCCTTCTATTCATATAGGACATATTCAAATACCTGTCGTCAGTACGGTGCGCTTCCTCGGAGTAATCTTTGACTGCAAATTGACTTTCTTTCCGCATGTCCTTTCCTTGCGGAAGAAGTGTGAACGATCCCTCAACATCTTAAAAGTACTATCCAACACCTTATGGGGAGCGGATAGAGTCTCGTTACTCCGAGTGTACCAAGCACTAATACTTTCACGTTTGGACTATGGTTGTGTAGTGTACGGTTCTGCTCGCGTACATCTGTATTAAAACGACTGGACACAATACATCATTCTGCTCTGAGAATCTGCTCTGGTGCCTTCAGAACTTCGCCTGTTACCAGCTTGTATGTGGTAAGCCATCAACTACCTTTAGAACTAAGGCGGAGGCAATTAAGTGCAAATTATTTTATTCGTACCATGTCTGTTCCTTCTCATCCATTAAAACCCTTTGCTCTTGCCATTGGTCTCAACCGACTTTATGAGGCGCGTTCATTTCACATCAAACCTTTTTCAGAAAGAGCAAAGGCTGTTCTAAACGACGCTCATTTAAATAACATAAATATCGAGGAAAATAATATCCTTGCTTTTCCACCCTGGGACATCCAAATTTTTAATTATCACAACCCCTTTTCGGGCTATGACAAAGCAGGCACTGCTGCTGTTATTTATCAGCAACTCTTTTCTTTTCATCGCAGTAAGTATTCTAAGTACATACCCGTCTACACGGACGGGTCGAAGACTGCAGGACATGTTGGGTGTGGTGTTTCTAATAATACCATTTTAAGTTTTAGCTTACATAATTCCATGTCTGTCTTTAGTGCAGAATTAACAGCCATTCTTGTTGCACTTCAACATATTATAGTTTCTAACCACCGTCATTTTTGTGTGTACACTGACCGCATGAGTGCTCTAGAGTTCTTACACTTTTCAACAGAGCATAGGCACCCCACTGTGATAGAAATACTTCTTCTTCTGCGAAAACTAGAAAGGAAGGGTTTTGATAAAAAAATTTTCCTGGGTACCTGGACACGTGGGTATACTTGGTAATGAACAGGATGATACCGCTGCACGATCCATGTCTGATCACATGCAGCGGCCTGTCTGTTACCAGGATTTAAAAACTTCTGCACAGAACTATATCCATCGTGTATGGCAAGAGACTTGGGATCAACAGGTCCTCAACAAACTGCATAGCATTCATCCTTCCACTTCTCATTGGGCAGCACTACCAGTGCGAAGACATGATGTCCGCTTGACTCGACTTCGCATTGGTCACACTCGTTTCACGCACAGGCACCTTCTGTTGGGTGAAAATGCCCCAGAATGTCCCTCGTGCAAAGTCCCATATTCCGTCTATCATATTTTAATAGATTGTCCCGTTTTTAACCGTCATCGCGTCACCTTTCATACATCTGTTTTAACCTTATCTGACTTGGTGGGGGAATCCCCCCACCAAAATCTATTTGCCTTCGTTTTAAAAATTGCATTTTTACATATGATTTGATTTGTGTGTTTCTTTATATTTTTAATGTATTATATGCATGCATGCATGCATGCATATACATGTGTACATATATTTTTATACATATATATTTTTAAAAAATATGACATTCTCTCTCTCTCTCTCTTTTAACAAGTGTTTGGCGCAGCTTGGCCAAAGTTGGCCCTTGCGCCACTATAAACCCCACATTCAATTCAATTCAAATCCTTTAGCAGCTCCTCTGGTGCTGAGTGACTGCTACATGGATATGACATACTATCGGGATTTGAGAGTATAGAAGAAGTAATCAAATTGCAACATCAATTAATTGAAATGTTCAAGACCGCAGGGATGCATCTTCATAAGTGGGGCGGAAATTTACCCGAGATAACTTCCAATCTACAGGAGTATGCTTTCTTGGAGTCTGATAAGACTAAAGCGCTAGGAATAATTTGGAATCCTAAGTTAGACTGTTTCCTTTTCAGAATAGAGCAACAAAGGTTAACTTCATTCACCAAAAAATGGTTTTGTCTACTATTGCAAGAATCTTTGACCCTTTGGGTCTCCTCGGACCGATCATAAGACCGATCAAAGATATTTATGCAAAGATTGTGGTTGCTGGAATTGGAATGGCGTGATGAACTTCCTTTTAAAGAAGAAAAGGTGTGGCGTCGATTTAGCCGTGAATAACATCTCTATTAACAGATGTATTGTGATTCACAGAGCGGAGAGCATTGAGTTGCATGCATTTAGCGACGCATCGAAAAAGGCGTATGGTTCATCCATTTATCTCAAGTCTATATCTCCCCTTGGAGAAGTCAAAGTGTGTCTCGTAACGAGTAAAAGCAGAGTGTCGCCTCTGAAGCAGATTTCCATTCCAAGACTTGAACTGTGTGGAGCAGTTCTGGCCGCAAAATTGATGAAGGTGAAGGAGGCATTGAATCTTCAGATTACAGCTGTGCATTTTTGGTCGGATTCGACTATTGTGATTTCATGGATACATCGAGAATCAAGAGAATTGAAGACGTTCGTGGCTAATCGAGTGTTTAAGATTCATCAACTAAGTTCCCGTGACCAGTGGCATCACATTGCAACAGAACAAAATCCTGCAGATGTGTTATCTAGAGGACTACTTCCTGAGGAGCTTTGTGACGACTCTCTATGGTGGCATGGTCCTGAGCTTCTACAGAGAACTTATTCATTACTGTCATTGCGGAACCAACCCAGAGAGATGACTTTGACTGCGAACTAAGGGTGTCGGAGAGAACTCTGGAGACTTCATTGCTGAATTCCAAGAACTTTGACTTTTTCAACCATCTTATGGACCTTTCTAATAATTATTTTAAAATAATACATATTGTTCCTTATATTTATAGATTTTTACACAATTGCAGATCAAAGGTGAAAAAGAGACCTTTAACTACAAGTGAGGTAAATGATGCAGAGACCTGGCTTATTAAACGGGACCAGAGTGGCATTAACTTTTCTTAAGTGACCCGTCAGGTAATCTTAAATCTTTGAACATATCCCAGGTCGATAAAGGAGTCCTGAGAGTTGGTGGAAGGCTGGAAGTCGCGCCAAGTAGCGCTTGGCGCAATTACCCCGATATCAAATTAGTTCTACTAGGGCAAATATGTAAGCATTCCGAGAATATACTTGCATATTTTAGAGCAACTAAAATGATCGCTCTGAATTCGATTTAATCTGTTTCTTAGTATTGTGTAGGTAGGTCCTCAAACTGATCTGGAACTTCAGTGTTCCATTAAGATTTACACTTGCAAATGTGTTACGAGACTTTTGGGTACAACTTGTTTTTGTAATTCTTCAGATTCCTGTCGGGAATTATCTTGGCGAAAGTTCAACTTATTCGGAATTACCTCGGGAAGTGGATACTCTCTCTCTACATCTTCGCCTGCATTCTCGTGCCATCCTCGTACAGGATACAAGCATCTTCCACATCCTGCTTACGACTCGATGCCTGCAGCCTAGACCATGTATCGTGGTAAGTACTCGCAAGCAATTCTTTAAAAGGAAGTAGCATAGATCTTTCTTCACCTCAAGCATGTTAACACGTAGACAGCCAACTACGAAATGATTCTCGGTTTGCGTTATTGTCTAGGACGTCAACTGCGAGCTACCTAGTAGTTTATTTAAGTACATATACGTACGTGCAGTGAAGTTATATATAGAAGATATTGGGGTATGGATTTTGGGGCTTTGAATACTATCCCAACCATGCCGACTATCAAGATAACTCGCCAAATTGGCAATTTTGCACTTGTTTTTGGTGCTTAATTAGCAACCATGGGCTTAGTTTCATATTTCTCGCTAATCTCAGCCTAATTGTTCGTTTATATGACAAACTAGATTACTAAAATGCGAATCTGGGACATTTACATATATAATACTAAAATTAAAATTGTTTATTTTTCTTGTTGATTACATTGCTTATTCACATTTTTTACTACGCGTATCAAGTTTAACAATTCATATGGTTTTGTTCAATGTTATCAACATGGTTGCCATAGTACGTAAATGTCGAATTTAGTAATTTTTGCATAATTCTTAAATATAAGCTGTAACGTCTTCGATTGGGGTTGAACCCCACCCTTCCATTCACGCTAAGTTTTATGGCTCCAATCAGATGTTAAGTGACAAGTGCATGGGGTCATTGGGTATTGTTTGACCTCGGGCAAGCGCAGACACCCAGACTGGCAGTCATAATGGTGAAAAGAGAACCAGCACCCATTGACAATAGGCGAAGCCTGTATGAGAAGAACACGGTCGCAATGAAAAGTGTCGGGAGAATGGATTATAGAACACAGGTGGTGTGATGGACAAGTGTGTCCAGATGTTGGACAATTATGGCACCCTTGATCAAGATGGACCGGGATTGTATTTGTGTGTTATAGGACTAGGGAGGCAGAGGGAGACTTTTGTGACCTGCCAATGACGAGAAGCGTGTTGTGTACCCACCCCTGGTGTTTAAAAGGGTTTTTTAGGAGACGGGAGGAGAGAGATCCCTGGATGGAGAGAACTTGGGAAGAGTCCTAAAGAAAGGAGACTTGGACGGTGGAGGGCCGAGATTGGAGTGGAAAGAAAAGAGACGAGGAACGCCGGTGGCGTTGGAAGGAGTATTTAAAGAGATGAGCGAGTGCCCGTCGGAAAAAAGATTTGAACTCCCGTGATTTAGACTGACTGCACCGGCGTGGTGTATAAACTGTAATTTATTGCTTCAATAAGAATTTGATGAGCAAATAAACTTTTTTTTCCAAATTAGGCTGTGACAAATTATTGTTTATCTACCCCCGACGTTACAAAGCTTTTTACACCAAAAACCTGTAAGTACTGTGGCAGTCGGCGTGGTAAAAACAATTTGCATTTTCGGTTAGTGTTCATAACATGGTTAATTATGGAACAATCTATGACGTACCATGAAACTCTTGGGAGTTCCGCAAAATCCTTACTTGGCGGTTCAACTCAACAAAAGAACCATTCCTGCCAGATTTAAAATTAGAGTCTACGATCTTTTCGGAGATCTCGTGAATCTCTTTTCTCTTGCATAGGTATCGTTTTAAATGAAATATCTTTCATCTGTTAAAACTAAACTTGAATCGTAGAGAGTACGACACAAGCTCTAAATGAAAAGCTGAATGCTTTTTCTGAAAGGCTAACCATTGTGTTGAGAGATTGCATCTATCGTACGCTTAAAGATTAAGATATTATAATGACAAACGATTGTTTCCTTTGGCAATACCTTGTATAACATACGGATACTCTTCCAGCTGGAATGTTTCGGGTAAAACTCTTGTTTTCTTGTAGTGAATACTATTGTTGTTCACAGAATTTATTACAACCAGTCTTGTTTGCAGTCGATTCTCCGCTTCCACCGTCTCCCGAGGGAACTAGGCGATCTATTGGTTCCGAGGTAGACGACAATCCTGAGCAACCTCTTATCCCTTCTGACTCCCGGGGAACAGGAATCTGGGAAAGATTTTGGAACTTTGCAAAGAAAGCAAAGTTTTGTAAATACACATTGACTTTTATATTTGTGGTCGAAGAAAGGATCACTGCATTTCTAGTTCTCCTATCGATTCTGCTAATTTGAGTTACGAAATCGGGCAAATGAGTTATTTTAGTCTGAGATTACTCGATACACACGAACTAGATTATAAAAACTTCACGCTTTCAGTTTATTTTTGACTAATATAGTAGGTTAGTGCGTAAGAAATGACGTTTTTAAATGAATATGTAAAATTGCATTTTTTTTTCACAGCTCTCGATTTAATCAATGTTTTCAATTTTGTTCAATAAGCTTTTCCCATCGAGATTTTAATGCATAGATGCCTGTCTTGAATTTCTGGTGGCCATGGTTAGCTCAATGGTTATGGTCATGAACTCGTAGCTGGAGTGCACAGGGTTAAAGTCCAGGTGAAAATCCACTTGATGCACATTAAATCTGTCGATGATCAATCGTCCTCCATTTCGTGTGGAAGTTAAGGTGTCGCCATTTGTCCATGGTTTAAAATTACGGGGTCCTTCGCCAAACGCCCTCGAGTAGATGAATAGGGCGACGTTAATATTCGCCCACTTAGTCACTCAAAGTAAAATATTTTTTGCGGTTTTTAACTGCAAAACAATTTACTGATAAAATTCGTATGAATGTACCCAAGCACAAATTTTTGTACAAAAACAGGGGGGGGGGTACTCACCCCGATAAGTTTCGGATCCCCTTCTCTAGTATATTGAATTTGTAGATGAGTGCAGAGTAAACTTGCCTCTGATTCCACTTTGTATCTATCGAGAGGCCACACTTAACCTTGAGCAATGTATGGAAGTTATTGTAGGCTTCCTCTGGACTCATCCACTTTATTTGATTCTGGTTAAAAAGTGCAAGATCCATCAACATTATTTAACCCTCTAAGCGGTCTGCACATAAAATCTTGCCATTCTAGAGATGCTTCGAAAATGCACCACACGATTTTTTTTTGCCTTCAAGTAAGATTCTCAAAAGCGGGGTTGAGCCGCATTTTTAAGAATACGGCTCAACCGCTCTTGAGAATCTTACTTGAAGGCAAAAAAAAAAAAGCATCTCTAGAATGGCAGAATTTTACGTGCAGACCACTTGGAGAGTATAGTATAAATAAGACTAATCTAATTCTAAAATTTTATAATCGCTTTCAATGCAAGCAAAATCAGTCTGTCTTGCGTGATGTTGGTGACGGAAGTTGGTCAATTGAGCATCGCTGAAAGAGCAGCAGTCATGGAGAAGGATTTGTTTTAATTTATTCCATCTTATTCACGATTAGTATCTCCATGGCAGTCATTTCGTACTTATTACTAAACTTCTATGATCTTAATATTTTTAAGGTTCGTTCATAAACAATAGCAGTATTTATCATTCGGAGAAAATGTAGCCTGTAGAACGAGTAGCTACGTCTTCATCGCAAGATTCTGTCTTTGTGCGACATGTACACACACAGTTATATTAAGGTAGAGTTATAAAGCAACACGACGGCTATTGGCGGCGTAATTCTAAATTTTGATAACGTGACGAGCACGCGCCTCCGCTGGCAATCCCCCTCTCCCAAGTACCACACCCCCGGTAGACTTTGAGCCTCGACTGATTCAACGTGCATCTGCCCTCTCTATGCGGCGAGTTTTCAGTGGCCTCGAGTCTGCGACGTACTTCAGCCCCTTGTCTTTGAGTGAATTTTAAATCGGCATGGCCCGTGCAAGAACTATGACTTCGACTCACGGGGAAAAAATGACATTCTTTACCTGAATATCTCTACACTATAGTTTTTCTGAGAGGGGTTTTCATTTGCCTTGCTTCCATGCTACATTTATTAATACTAAAATTGGATCATGCTGAATTTTATCTTATGGCTTTAAAATATATTCAATCTTTTTCAGATTTCATGATTTTTTTTTATCGAAGTTCTTTTGCTGGCAATTTTTGTATTGGGCTTATATTTGGGTAAGTTTAATACTCACTACCGCAATTCATATCATAACATGAAAGTACTCTTTGAAGGTTAGACTGTGTGGTGTAGTGGTTTGACAGTGATAAGTATCTGATAAATAACCAAATGTTTTCCTGCAGACTACAAGCCAGTGAAGTTTTGAAATGGAAATATTCTG